>JAYJMJ010280061.1:0-11808 GCA_036873875.1 Laminaria ephemera
GGGGACGTAGTGGGGGCTCGTTTTGTTTCCCCGGCTCGTTTGGGATTTCATTCGAAATTCACGCGAGCCGGTTTGTCTAAGAAATTCGATTGTTCGGCTTCACCGAAAACAATACGAAATATTTCGAACTTTCGCTCTGCTTCTGGCACTCGTTTCGGTGGCAGTCTTGTTGCCCCCCCTGTTCTTCCGGCATTAGTATCGTCCCCACACACACCTGTTTCCCCGTTTGTCCGTCCACGTTTCACCTATTTCGCGTTTTCAATGTCAATCCTGAAGCATTGGGCTGTCTATCTCAGGCAGTACGCCGCCTGTCCCCCATACCCTCTCATCTTCCGCTCCCGAATAAGCGATCAGGGGGTTTTTCCCCGTCAACTCTATTCTGAAATCTCCCGCCAAACGACCCACCACCCCTCTTGTCCATCCCGACTCCAATCCCCCATGCCTGGTCTAAAACCAACAGCCCCCCGTGATCTCTCTTTGGTCCCCCGAACCTCAAGTCTACCTTGTCTACCTCCTGCCTCCCGTATTCCCCCAACTGCTCGTTGCTTGTAAATAACGCTACGTCCCTCCTCCGCGACGCGTGCTCCGGTAGAGGTAGCATAGTTTGGCCCAAAGGGGGTCCTCAACTGACCGAAAGGGCTCCTCAGGTGGCAAACTACATAACATCGCTGGATCCGATTTGTGTTTAATAACATTTTTCGTTAAGTACCCAGGCCATGGGCCTGTTCACAAGTTTTTCCCAAAGTCCGTCTTGGTTGAGATGTAGAGCTCCTCAAGTGAGAAGTCTCAGAAAAACTAGGCGGTACCCCGACCACAGCATGAGTCCCGCAAGAAATGTATACTATGGATTTCCCCCACACACAGCTAGGAATATAGATTATGCTATGGAACACCCCCATACCCCCCCACTCCGCATGAACAGTCCCCATGCCCGCAAGAACCAGAAAACACAACAAATTGACACAAGTGTATCCAGACCACATTTCAATCCGTCCCAAATAATAGGAAGCCCTTGTCCTTCATCCTGGTCGGTATACCTCATGTCAACGGCCTCCTCGCCATAATCTGGAAGACCTTCCCTATGTGCGCCCTCTTGATGCCTAGTTTCACAGATCTCATCAACGCGATAATTGAATGGCCCAGACAGCCCCACGAACATTAATTAACAAGACAACGCTTATCTACCCACAGAATATTTTATCTCACCCCCCGTTATGCTACACTATCATGTTGCATCATCTTCAGAATGCCCCACGTCAACGGCCTCCTCCCCATCATCTGGAAGCCCTTTCCAAAGTGCACCCTTTGGGGGCCTTGTTTCACCAATGTGACCAACGGGGCACATAAATGGCACAGATATCGTCTCGACCAGCATTTAATTAGACAATGACACAAGCGTATTGGCACAGCACTTTTTATCCCACCCCCCATGGCCATGGGAAGCTATCGTCCTGTATCCTACCTTAGCATACCCTACGTCAACGGCCTCCTCCATCATGTGGAAACCCTTCCTTAAGGGCGCCCTCTTGATGCCTTGTTTCATCGATCGATGTGATCAACGGATCATTTCACCCTTTACTATTAATGCGGCAAAGCTAGCACCCCTCTAGTTTCCAAGTAGTTTGTGCCATAAGAATGGGCTGTGGTTCTTCAAGGGTTAATGACACCGAAGTTGCCGCTAACTTATTCGAGATAGATAGTCGGTCGTTGCATTGTTCCCTTTTTCCGCGCAACAGTACCCCACAATATAAGCTCCACCAACTCAGCCACCCGCTTTAGTTCCCGAACCTACCCGACAAAAAGAGAAAACCAAACGGCACTCCTAAAAAGGACAGAATGAAGCACAAAGACGAGGGGTGAGATTTATGTACGAATTAAGATAAATGATTTTTTCACGTTTGGTGTATTGGATTTAGCTCGCCCTCTCCCTGAGCCAGCACCCCTTGCCGACTTGCCATCTCCAATTCACCCACATCCTCCAGATCGCCTCGCAAGTACTTCGAGTTGAAGCCGTTACTCTTCCAAACTCGTACCCCAGTTCCTGCATCTACCAAGCGCCCCTTTTCCCAGTTCCTGTACCTGTCAAGCGAGTCGGGAATATTCCGCTTTAAATTGTTTCGAAAATGCGATGTTTTCCCTCCCTTGTGAAGCAATCTGCAAGCCTGTCACCGACCCCCCACACGTGTCGTTCCCGGGAAAATATACCGTGGAGAACCTTAACTCCACGCAAGGGAGGTGATTTGTACCATGTAGTGTGTACATCGTCAGGCACCCACGAGGCAGACACATAGGATACCCATTGCTGTAAAATCTCTGGAAGTGGCCATACCGGAAAAAAATCAAGTTACTCGAAGGTGTCATCCATATGCAAGATCGTACGCACATCGTGGGGAAATCCACCATACAAGCGACTATTAGCAGGGCGCAGCTCGCCCTTCATGCGACTCGCCGAACACCTCACGGCGCTTCGCGCTTGGTGCAAGCAACGTAACCCTGTTCGGTGAAAACCGGATGTATCCGTCCCGGTATGATAGGGGTACGAGGGTCTACAGTCTCACTGAGGCCATGCATGCCAATGAGTACACCCCCACCTCCTCGCTTCCAGTTTTCTCCAACGTTATCACTAACGCCCCGACTCGTGCTTGCCCGCCTCCTCCCCCCCCCTGGCGCTTCTCTGACCAGGCTGCAGCAGTCTCGTTGTTCGCTGCCATCAGAACGTACCCCCCCCTCCTACACCGTGTATCTCCCCTCATTTGTCTACTACCGTCACGAAAGACCCTGACCCTGATAGCTGTCAGCGTTACGCTGTTGTGAGGTTTGATCAGAGGCCTTGTGTCCGTTTCACACGGAGAAAGGTTTAAATATCTTCAATATCCAAATCAGACACCAAGGGGTGTATCCAAGTTTGCTGGCGGTCAGATCACTGATCGGTCGGTTCTTGTGCAGATAACAGTAGGACCTCTCAAGTAAAAGGCCTGCTATGCTGAATACCAAACGTTAGGGAGCAAATGCCGATATCGCTGTGAGGACTACGATACACTGCTGCGCGGTTTGTTCGGCAGATTTGTGTCCGGCATACATACATTAACATCCTAACACAGTAGTGCTCCCTCTACAGCGCCGGTTGAGTAGTGCCGGTTGCCCGCTACAGTGCACGTGAAATCGTTTGGCACAGATGGGGACAACCAGTAGCGGCCGTATGCGGAGAAATGCCGGCTGCTCGCCATAGCGCCTGTGAAATCAGTTGGTACAGATGGGAATAGCCAGTAGTGGCCGCGTGCGGAGTAGTGCCGGTTATTCCGGCTGGCACACACTGGCGGTATAAAGAGGCCACTACGGCACCTTCAATACCCACTAAAAAAACATATGGACGGGTCTAAGTTCGCTGTCGATCAGATCGCGGACCTGTGAGTTTTTCTTCTGCAAGAATAGTGTGGCCAAACCCGAGGAAAATATGTCAGTCCAGAAGGAGGTTTGCTGAACATACTGCTGGGAGATCATACAGCCAGATAGCAGGCTGTGAGACATATGTCAGGGCTACGATCTGCTGCGGTGTGTTTGTGTGGTAGCCCTGTGTCCCTTTCACACGGAGAAAGATCCGAATATATTTAATATCCGCTTGAGAAGCAAACAAATATTCAATTGGTAGAACTCACAGCTAGCTGACGTATTTGAAATATTTTTATAAAATAGATCCAACTTCGCCGGCGATCAGATCGCGAATCGGTGCATTCTTCTGCAGCATTTGTGTGGCCAAACCCGAGAGATGACATGTCAGCCCAGAGGCCGCTTTACTGAATACCCAGTTGGCTGGTCACCGAGCCGGATAGCAGATGATGCGATAGTTGTCAGGGCTACGCTGCTGGCGTGTGGTTTATCAGCAGCCCTATGCCCGTTTCACACGCAGTGTATCCCAATATCTTGAATATCTCGTACCGGTAATTGAGAAATCTAGGGATAGATCCAAGTTCGATTTTGAATTATACCGAACAAATCGGTGGGTTCTTAAGCTTAGTTTTTAGGCTTAGCCCGAGGATTACTTGTCGACCAGAGATGGCGTACGGTTTTTCAGCAGCCTCGTGCCGTTTCACACGCAAAAATATCCAAGTATCTTCAATACCAGGTATCCACTTGAGAAACCTATGGGTGAAGCAAGTTCGCTGGCGATCAGTTCGTGAATGTGTGTGCTCATACGGAGAATTGGTGTAACCAAACCCGAAGACAACCTTGAAACCCAGAGCCATCTTTGCTAAACGTACTCATCTATCTGGCTGGGTGATCACCACCTATTAATAGCCAGATAGCAGATGATGCGATAGTTGTGAGGGCTACCCTGCTGTGTGGTTGTTACAGCAGCCTGGACCGTTTCACATTTTAAAATATCCATCTTAAATATCCGTTTGAGAAGCCAACGGGCGGATCCAAGTTCTTTGGCGATAAGATCGCGACTCGGTGGGGTCCTGGACATAATTGCTGTGGATAGACCCGGGAATAACCTGTCAGAGCCGTATTTGTTGAATACATTGCTGGGTGACCGCCAAGCCAGATAGCAGACAATGATATTATTGGACAGCTATCAGGCCTATGGTATGCTGCTGTGAGGTTCGTTCAGCAGCCGTGTGTCCTTTTTTTTTCATACGCAAAAAGATCAAATTATCTTCAATGTCTACTTCTAAACCCTAGGGGTAGATCCAAGTGCGTTGGCGATCAAGATCATGGTGAATCGGCGGAATCCTCTCCAGAATTAGCTCCTACCAGCTGCAAGCCAGTTATTGCTGAATTCCTAGCTGCGTGATCAACACAACAACGAGATAACAGACGAAAATAAAATTGTTACGTAGGGCTACCTGTCTGGTGGTTTCTTCAGCAGCCTTGTGTCCGTTTCACACACTAAAAGATTCAAATATCTTCAAAAAGATCCAAATATCTTCAATATCCACTTGAGAAACACGCGGATGGATCCAAGCTCGCTGGCGGTCAGATCGCGGATCGGTTGGTTCTTCTGCCGATCTTGTGTGGCCAAACCCGACAATGGCCTGTCAGCTCAAAGTCAGTTTTTTACTGAATGCTCGGCTGGGTCATCATCAACCCAGACAGAAGATGATGAGATACGTAGCTCTCAGGGCTGCGTTAGTGTTGTGAGTTGTTTAGCGGCCAACTTTTTGTGTCTGTTTCACACGCAGAACGATCCAGATATCTTCGATGTCCCCTTGATAATGAGGATTCAAATAATCCTCTTCCTAATTGGGTCGCGCACGTACAGCAGTAGATGCACACGCAAGAAAGTTGTGTAAAACACCAAAAAAAAAAGTATGAGGGTGTCGATGTTTAATTTTTTTTTAAACTGACATCTGGATGTATGTATGTCTGTCGCCGGGTTGGAATGCACAAATACGCGACGCACACTGATGAACCGATCGCGATGAGCCCGGGGTTGGATTGACGAGAAAGATAGGGAGAAGATTCTCTCGGTTGTTTCATGTCAAGTCGTCAAGAGTCCGTAGAGGTTTCGTGGGGTCGGTTTGGCCTAATGCAGTTATGAGAAAATTTCGACTGAAAAATCCTCATTACTCCCATTCTTCTACTGTAGTAACTCTAGCGATGGATCCAACTTCGCTGTCCATCAGATCGCGAATCGAGAAGTTCCTCTGAAGTCTTAGTCTAGCCAAACCCGACAATGAGATGTGAGCCCAGAGCCCGTTTTGCGGACAGAAGACTATGAAATAGGTGCAGCGATGTGTTACGGTATTACCTTGGAAGGCCGGTAATTACCTGAGTTACCGGGTAATTGAGACGTTTAGGTATAGTTAGGAAGGCAAGCCGTAATGCTGCGTGCTGTGTTCAGCTCTGGGTGTTTCGTGTTTTTCTCCGAGAATTTTCCGGGGAATTTCGAGCTAGATTTTTCTCAGAAAAATCGTTTTACAGCAGTCAGTGTGGATTGTTTGTTTAGTGATGGAAATTGTTTTTCAAAGGTTTCCAAGAATATCACAGGCATTGTTCCTAGCGGACTTGGAAGGCGTTATACACTCTCGATTTCCTCAACAACCACCTTTCTATTTTTATCAAGTTTATAAGTCAGACTAGCATTAGGCCTCCTGCAGTTCTTCGTGGTATTTTTAAGGACGGAGAAGACCCACAGCAGAAGGTGTTGATTTTCGCGAGCCGGAGTAATGTTTTGGGGGGCAAGAGTGTTGCCTAGAGGCGATAGAGTCGCCTGAACCGATCAAGGTCGGACGACCGGAGGCCAATAGAGAGGGGTTGAAGGCAGAGTTTGGGGGAGAGTTGGTGGATACGGCATACCAGGTACAAGGCTTGGAACATACTAGTATCTTCCATTCACTACCCACCAATACAATTGCAGATTCTCGATGCAGGGAACCCTATAATAGCGAAGGGTGGAGTACATTCAAGAAGTTTTATGCTCCTCAATCTGCGGCAGCAATGGCTAAGCTGAATCAAGAATGTACAGATTTGAAATGAAGGATGGAGAAACCCCCAACGAATACTTTGCAAGAGCCAGTGTGCTGAGGAATCGGCTCAGTTCACATGGAGTGATAAACTCATATGTGGATGCCAACCATCACTTCGCCCGCAACCATATCCCCGCCTTTGCAGTACAAACGAGTATATTGCTTGCCAAAGAAGAAAAGTTGAGTCGCAAAGTTCTTGAGGATGTGGTGCGCAGCGCTTACGGTGAGATGGAGATGGCCAAAGAAAAGGCGTCGAAGGACGGGACGGGACACGCCCTCCTTGTTGCCGACTCGGGTGGTTGGGGCAACGGGGGTGGCGGAAGAGGGGGTCGAGGCGGACGCGGCAAGAGGAGGTGGAACGACGGTAGCGGAGGACAGCAGCAGCAGCAGCAGCAACAACAGCAGCAGCAACAGCAGCAGCAACAGCAGCAGCAACAGCATCATCAAGGCAGCGGTCGCGGTGGTGGTGGTTGGCGCGGGGCGGAGTACTCACAGCAATGGGGCGCTGGGGGCAGAGGGCGCAACGGCAGGGGAGGCGGTGAAAGGTATGCAGACGATTGTGCGCAAGCAGGTAGGGGTAGGGGGGTGGGTTTACCTTCGTACCCCCCCCCCCCTGGCGGCTATAACTAGTATGCGTACCTGCCCAACTTTCCCCGTCTGATTGCTAATCAGCCACCGGCACATGCGACTGACCCTCGCAAGCGGTGCGAGAACTATAACGAGTTGGGGCATATGCACCAGTATTGCCCGTCGCGGGTAGACCCAAGTCAACCCATGCGAACACCGCCACGCCAGGGAGGTACCTTCATAGCGTCCGACCAACGACCGCCATGGAAGCACTCCTACGGCCAGGTCAACACAGCTGCCTTTGCCGGAGCCGCGGACACCGACTTCTACGACTATGGCAACTACAGCGACGACGGCGACTACGGCGACCACAGCGACTGCAGCTACAAGCCACAGCAGGCACCTCCGCTGCCGCAGCCGCAGTTCCTGCAGCAGCCGGTGTACTGCAACCATGCACAGCAGCAACCACCGCCACCGCCGCATCAACAACCGCTGGCGTACTGTGGCAACTGCGCACAGCAGCAACCGCTACTACCGCCGCAGCAGCAGCCGCCGGCGTACTACGAGTACTACCCACAGCCGCAGCCGATGCAGCCACCGCAGCCTCAACATCAGCATCCTCCCGGCCATGCCCCGTCCTCGTTTCTTTCGCCTTCTCCCGGGCCATCTCCGTCTCCCCAGCCAGGGCTGCATCTCCGAATGGCACGATCGGTACCACAAGGCGAGACTGAGTCGGAGCCGATTTTTGATAGGGTGGGTTTTTCTTGGTTGGCGCTTGCTAGTCCGAACCGCGATAAAAGTAGCGGGAGAGGTACAGAGGGGCCCGCAGGTAGTGAGTATTGGGTGTCCGACAACGGAGCCACAAACCACATCACCGGCGACGCTCGACATGTATACGATTGGGTAGATATTCCCCCTGGCAAGAAGAAGGTTATGATCGGTGATGATAAGGCGATGAGAGTGATTGGAGTAGGTAGCCTCAACGTTAGGATGTACCCAAAAACCGAGTTTGATGTCAACCTGATGGGAGTGTACGTGACAAAGGGCGTTGGTTTCAACCTGTTTTCTCTCCACCAGGCCCAAGCGCGGCAGACAATCATTCTTGACAAAGATGGCGCAAACTTGTTTAACAAGCAGCTTTCCCTTGTGATCAGATCGGGTCATGCTTGTATGCCATTCGCTTAGACGTAACCCTGACTGCCGGACTAACTGTTGGGCCTGCTTTGTCCGGTGTTCAACCTGACCCCCCCTCATTTGCTCCCCCTACCACCACCCTTGGATGCCCCTCCTTTAATGTAGATTTATGCGGGGCGCTCGGATTTTGGCTCCAACCCCCTTTCCCACGGTAGTGTCGAAGGGAGCGTGACTGCGGACTTAGGTTTCCCGCCTGCCGTGAGCGGCATAGTACCTACTGATTCACGTCTCCCGCCCACCGTTGATGGTGTAGTGCCTATGGACTCTTTTCCCCCCCACTGCTTCAGGTGAAGCAAGTGCAGGACTATGGGTGCAGATTATACCTGAGCCGTTTACAGTGTCCCCCCCAAGAGTAGAGCAAGGATCGGCAGGGATTAGGCCCCTTGCTGCTGCCTCTGGCATGCAGGAGCCGAACTTGAGTGTGTTTACGGACGTTAAGCTTATGGAAGGCCAATATGAGACTGCGTACACAGATTTTTTTTCCCCGCCCTCGATGCTGCGGCAGCGCAAGCTCTTGGAGAGAGAGGTAGGCATGCTTTTCGCGCTGGTAGCATAGGTATGCCCGCTGCAGCCGGCATTGCCCCAGGAAAGCGCCCGTTCACAGCAGGAAAGCCCGAGAAGGTCATAGATGGTCATAGACATTAACCATGGATCGGTAGGGATTAGGCCCCTTGCTGCTGTCTCTGGCATGCAGGAGCCGAACATGAGTGTGTTTACGGACGTTAAGCTTATGGAAGGCCAAGATGAGACTGCGTACACAGATTTTTTTTCCCCGCCCTCGATGCTGCGGCAGCGCAAGCTCTTGGAGAGAGAGATAGGCATGCTTTTCGCGCTGGTAGCATAGGTATGCCCGCTGCAGCCGGCATTGTCCCAGGAAAGCGCCCGTTCACAGCAGGAAAGTCCGAGAAGGCCATAGATGGTCATAGACATTAACCACTTTCACGTCTCCTCCGGCCAGCAGCACGAACGCCTTTTGACAGAAACGGCTCAGCAGCATGGGATCACCCTGACGGGCGTGCTGCAGCCGTGTGATGGGTGCTTGGAGGAGAAGGGTGCACGTGCTGGGTTACCGCGGAGGACGACGTCGCGCGCGGGGAGGTTTATGGAGACGGTACACACAGATTTGTCCGGCCCCTACGAGGCGTCCACAGGCGGATCAGTCTGTCTGATCATGTTCGTGGACGGCGCTTTGAGGTAGATGCGGCCATACGGTACGAAGAGAACGTCTGAGCCTACCACATTCGTCCAAAATTTTCTCGCCGACATGAACGACATGGGGAGGCCAAGCTTCTTCCGCACTGACAACGATGGAGAGTTCATCAACCGCGGCTACGTCGACTACTGCGACTCCGCCGGGATCCGCCGCGAGTACACGACCCCGGGGAAGCCGCAGCAGAACGCGGTTGTTGAGAATTCGATTAGGCGCGCTATGAAAGGCGGCCATACGGCCGGTCGCGAGATTATGCGGCTGTTCCTGGGCGTTGATCTAGCAAAATCCCGTTCGTCGGCGTAAATGGCAACCGTCTGTGGCTTGAGGCTGTCCTGTGGGCTTCCGACTGTTTTAATCGCTCTGCGACTAAGGCAAACACCGGGTGGCGGTTACCGCACGAGGTTTACTTCGGACGACTGCCGGACCTGCAGGTGGTGTCGTTTTTCCATCCAGGCATGACGTGAGTGGACCGGAGCACTAAATCCGATGTCCAGTGGGTCGAGTGTTTCTACCTCAACAACACCACACCCATTCCTCGTCCACCGTGAAGGTACTCAAGGCCTAGACGGGGGGTGTGTGCTACACCAGCGACATCGTATGGATGGCCCGTGCGCCCGTGCTGCCGTTGCCGACGCCGGTCGTCGCGGGAGGTTCAGTAGATGCCGCCGCGCCGACAACGTCGCCGGGGTTCAACATAGCGTACGTGCCACCGTCGCAGCCGTCACTGTCACCGCCGTCACCGTCACCGCCGTCACCCGCACAGATGCCACCGTCACAACCGTCGCCGTCACATCTGTCACCGTCACAGCCGCCACCGTCACGTTCGTGGCCATCACAGCCGTCACTGTCGCAGTCGTCGTCGTCACAGCCGTCGTCGTCACTGCCGTCACCGTTACAGCCGTCGCCGTCGCAGCCGTCTATCCACTGTGGTCAATCCACTACGGTCAAGAAACGGTAGCCGTCTGAGGAATAGCCGAAGCAGAAACTAAACCCTAAAGGGGTTTAGAATTAAAGTATAAAACAGCATGCATCTATGATATAAACGTTGATCCCTTGACTAAAAGAGCTTTGATTTTTTTTTTCGATGTTTGAGTTTTTTTCGATATTATAAATACACGCACCACCGTGCACATGCACACACAGACTGGGAGATATACACGTACACACAGTAGAGTAACAGCATAGTCAGAGAGCCAACCGGGGTGATTTCCCCCGTTTCCTCGAGGTTGGTTACCACGGTTTAGACCAAACTTCGAAAAACAAATCGACTTTTGGTAGTTTTTTTTTTATTTTTACACCTGTAGGGTTGGTAGACAACCTGGTATTTGGGCATATTTGGGCATAGCAGAGAGAAACGATGCAGTAAGGCGTACATAGAAGTAGATAAAAAAATAACTCACTAAAAAAATAGCACTGAAGGACCTATGTGGTAGGACGGTTCCAGGATTCAAGATTATAGGATAGTTGGGAGTAAGAAAGAGACAAAAGCAAGCAGTGCTTTTCAGGGAAGAGAGAGGGGAGAGCAGTCGAACACCTGGTGAGAGTAGGGAGAGGGGGATACGGGGGGTTAGGCGGGCGCTCTTCAGCGGGGTCGATGATCGTAGTAGTCCGTCACAGCGTAGGGCAGGCCAAGGTTTGGGTTTTTGCAGGACGACGGTAGATCGCATGTACGATCGCCCCAATGTATTCGTAGGAGACATAATTCCCGCTCCCGACAACCACGCATGCAACAAAGGCAACAACTATTCCAACAGCAGGGGTACCAACAGCGGTGAGCACAGCACCCGCCGCGCGCACAGCACCCGTCGCGCGCACAGCACCCGTCGCGCGCACAGCACCCGCCGCGCGAGCGTTGGCAGCAGAGACAGCATCATTCCTCGCTTCCCGTAGGGAGTTCGTATCGGATCAAGTGGAGAGGATAGGGGATTTGTACCAAATATAGACTGCAGAGAGAAAGAGGAAACTGGAACAGGGGAAACAACAGGGGTGAGAGGCAGAACGTACCACCATTCAGCAGGGACGTGCAACAGGTAAACGGGGGGGTGGGAACAAAGGGAAAGGGGAATACCGAGTTACTCGAGGCATGACAGCAGTGGGCGATGGGTTGTGAACCCGGGGCACAGAAGGCAGGAAGCAGAGTATCCGAGCAGCAAGGACACATTCTACGACAAAGGTGCACCATTGTGTTTCTCGGGCTCCTCACTTGAGAAGCTCCAAACCTCACCCAAAAACTGATTTCGAAAAGAATGAAAGCGCACCCCGATGAATAAACCTATGGCCTAGGTACTCCAAAAAAATCATATTGCAAAACAAGAATGACATTCCGACGATTTTGGGTTAAGGAGCCCCGTCATTCAGAAACAAAAA
>JAYJMJ010280069.1:0-11807 GCA_036873875.1 Laminaria ephemera
TGGAGTACATCGAGGTCAAAGGCGCCTGGACCAGCAGCACGGTGCGCACAAATATTAGACCGCGTGAGCTTACGGCACCACTTCCCACCATAGTACTATCATCAATCGAATTCGGTCTCGGAGATCGATCCGGCAAAGCGTGGGGCATTGGAACTGAAAGGAACAACTTTATTATCATAAATTCAAGTGCCAGTGTTCCGGGGTTTGCAACACAGGAAAACGTTAACGCCTTCGCTGGGGGTGATCTTTCCGAGCCCTTGCAACTAAGGCTAACAGTGGTACACAACAACGCGAATCCACTGGTGCAGATCCTAATTAAGACACCGGGCCATACAGCTAAGTACTTCGCTGACATATCAGCCCACACTGGAACTGGCTCAAGTAGTACGCCGACTGTCTCGACCACTACAGCGCTTGGCAGTCCAGCTGAGGGTTCACTAGGTGACCTGTCAGCTGTGGAGTACATCGAGGTCAAAGGCGCCTGGACCAGCAGCACGGTGCGCACAAATATTAGACCGCGTGAGCTTACGGCAATAATCGGTTCTGGTGATAGCGGTGGTGGTGATCCAGAATCAGGAGCACTCCCAGTTAATACTCATGCAGGTCAACCTGATCCGGAAGACGGTCTAGGCATGGACTTCAATTATCTGGCTACTACACGTAGCGAAAACCTACCATTCGAGTGGGAAGTTACTGCAGCGACACAGTTCAATAACAAATATAGTTTCTTTGCGCACGACCCTTTGCCCTCAAACAATGACGATCAACTTACCGTGCAAACTGGTAATAGTCCAAATGCTGGGAATAATGCGACAAATTCTCATACAGCGGGTTCAGACATACTGGGCGACTTTAGAATCAAGTGCCAGTGGTCGCATTTCGCCTACGATGATCCAATCGTATTTAGTAGCACCGTTCCAAGCAGTGATTTTGCCCCGGGAGAAAACAAGGCGCATCTTCACATGTTCTGGGGTAATACAGCAGTTAACTGGGAAACCAATCTAATTGACAAGGGCGATCCAAATCACATCGCTGCAAAGGGCGGTAGTACTTGTAACGGTGGTGCGCTAAACCGATCTTCATATTGGATGCCTGCGCTAATGCATAATGATGATCAAGTCATTACGCCTAGAACTATTTTGGTGTATTACAAAACCTGGCAAACCGATAGCACAGCAGGAGAGGTACAACACGATCCAGAAGATACGAACCGTATGCCACAGGGTCTGCAACTTATCGCTGGTAATGGTAATTTACCTGACGGAAGTTTTACAGAATCCGTTGCTGATGCAGCACGCAACCTCAACAGAAGACATGAACTACATGGTCCAAGCAATACCAATGAGAATATCTACTGGGCATGCGGTGACGAAAGCGGTTCGAATGTTAAATTTAATCGGATTCCAACGTACGATGAGTGGATAGAACATTGCACCGGGATTTTAAACAGTGAAGGAGATATAGTAGAACACCCGATGTTGAACGCAACCATATTCTTTCCACAATGCATGCAAAGCGAAGATGAACTTAGAAGCGGTTCTCCGCATAGATGGCATGTGAGAGATACAGTCGGACCAGATAAAGGTTGCATTAGGGATTCTGGCTTTGAGCATAGAATCCCAAGACTTGGCTACTTGTTATATTTCGATGTTAAGCCAATGATCGATGCGCAGACCGCAGGGAATATGGATTTTGTTATCGGCAACCTCAGACTGTCATCAGACCCAACGACCTATAACACTACTAGTGGTGGAGCCGATGTGGATGATACTAGCGGGGCACAAAAAGTCCGTGGGGGTACATTGCATGCCGACTGGGTCGCCGCGTGGCACGATAAAGTTCAAGACATGTGGCTTGATCATTGTGTGAGAGATGGGGCGAACTGCTCTGTAGGTAATTTAGGAACGGGTATTTCTTTACGAGAGTATCCGAGAGATTATCCTGGACAAGATGGTGTCTTAGATGGCCCTAATGACGGTACCATTGACGACTATATGTTTTCTGTGCCAACCGGCAGCATGATCGGCGATATGTAAAAAGAGGAGAAAATGCTGATCAAATTGTTAAAGGGACTCGATATTGAGTCCCTTATCTTTGGTCTACGTAATAAAAAACTGACAGTCAGCAATGGGCACTTTCCTGCCTTTTGATGACTTGTAAGATAAATCCTACATGAGCAAACATCGGCTTCTCGGTATACTCGACCTGAACGGAAGCTACCGCCAAATCCCGCCATTGCTATTCCCCTGAAGAATGTCTGCTTACTTCTATCGCCCGGATCGAAAGACTGTAAGCATGATATCCGAACGAAGGTGACATATTCACTCGTTGTGTTGGTTAAAGGGGTTAATACAATCAGCTCAATGCACGCTGTGTGTGAGATGATTGATTAGGTATTCTGGATATCGAATACTTGGAGGTGAAGTCAGCGGGGGCGTGCGTGCATTAACCACCGAAGCTTTAGTGGTGCCAGGTATATCAACAGTTATATATCAAAACTATTCTGGCTCGCTGCTATGGAGTTGTTTAATATGATTTTTCTCTCCGGCATCTGCGGTAGAACATCATTGCTACTTTTGTATTTGTTTTTTTCTATGAGCTCACTTTCTGCGCAATCAATTCAGGCCGACGCCGATAAACATCATTCGAATTGGCAGCAACCCTCTGAGGGTTTGATTATGGCACACCATGCCGATAACACCACCCAATACGGCTCGGCAGGTCTGACCAAACAAGGTGGATTCAAGCCAGATAAAAATACCATCTTTGAGATTGGATCAATCACAAAGGTGTTTACGTCAATCCTGCTAGCAGAGGCAGTCCGGGAGAATCTGGCCAAATTCGATAACCCGGTATCACTACACCTTAAAGAGTTAAAGTTCAAAAAAGGTAGTCCTTTTATGACAATAACGCTGAGTGAGCTTGCTACCCATACATCCGGCTTACCCAGACTCCCGATCGATTTATCGGACGGGGTAGATATTGAAAACCCCTACGTTCACTACAATGAACAACGCCTAACTCAGAGCCTTGTCGATTTCCCAAAGAAGCGGCTTGAAAAACCCGGAGAGTACAGTTATTCAAACTATGGTGCTGGAATTTTAGGTTATGTGCTGACACAGATTTACGGACAAACCTATCGCGATTTGCTTAAAGAAAAAATACTTAATCCTTTAAATATGAACAGCACTGATGTACCCACGCGCTTCACAGATTTACCTGACGAACTCACTGCTCGAATCGCAACGCCCCACAACGGAGGCAAGGTCGTGAATCATTGGGAGCTTGGGGCTCTGTTGGGCGCAGGTGCAATGATTTCTTCAGCCGAAGATCTGGTTAAATTCGGTACAGCGCATTGGGATGACACTATCCCGCAGGGGCTGGCAAGTTCTCTCTCCGAGGTGGCAAAGCCACGGATGGACAATCAGGGCCTGGGCTGGGCCATTGATGAAGAAACCCTTAACCATAGCGGCGGTACAGGTGGTTTCCGTACCGATATTGAGGTTAACGTAAAAGATAAAACTGTACATATCTTTCTGGCTAACAGTGCCAGTACGCTTGGGGAGGTAACGACAGAAGGTGATTTTTTACCATTACAAGGTTATTGGTCGGGGGTTCTGAATACACCACAGAGTAATCTTCGGCTGGTATCTTTTATTAGTTATGCAGGTCGAATGGTTGTTTACAGCATCGACCAGGACTATCAAGCTGTGCTATCGGCCAAATCGGTTTTTGTAAATGATCAGTTTAATTTTTCTTTTCCGGCAATCGAAGGAATTTTTAGCGGCAAGTTAGAAAACGGCGATCTGAATGGCAAGGTTGTGCAAGGCGGCGGTCAGGGCATTCCTATAACAATGAAATACTCCAAAGACCTCCCGGGTACATTACGCGAGGGTTTGGACAAAAAGATGCAGGGAGATTTGCAGAGTTTGGAAGGCTACTGGTCTGGATACATCAAAGGCAAGGAAGGCTTGTTTGTGTATTTGAAAGTCGTTCGGTTTGGTGAACTCTCGATACTTGAGATGCACTCCCCAGATCAACATGATCAGGCGATTTCAGTTAGTACTGCAAGTTTGAAAAACGGGAAATTCAAATTCAAATCTAACCAGATAAACGGTAAGTACAGTGGCAAGCTCTCAAAAGATCAAAAGAGTATCAAAGGTTCCTGGAAGCAAGGTATTTTACCAACATCGGTAACTTTGCATTTTAGTGAGGAGAAACCTGAGCGCGAATAGCCTGGGATTAACAGCGCAATCACATTTGTAGAAAGTTTTGTGTATTCACAGTCGCTAGAGACTAGTCTTGTCGCTAAGCTGCAGGAAGCGACATCACTTTCTCCGACCCAAATGAAGCAAAACAATCTCTGTGGGATTTTCTTGTAGATGTACGTGCTGGGAAAAAAGGCGGGGAATTTCGCAGAGTGAAGAAAAGAAATAACGCGCGCTGTTAGTGCAGCGAGCAAACTTCTAAATAAAATCCGTATCTTTATAAAGCTGCCGTTCGCCACTCAGAGGCGTCCGGCCGGATTGGGCACTTTCCGCCCGGTCAATTACTACTTGAAGTAATTCGTGGAAATCGATGCCAATTGAACGGCCGCAACCGACGGCAATTGGCTAAAAGCCGACAGTCGGTAATACAAAAACTAGTAATCGCCTGGTTGAGTTAACTACGTTTGAATAATTTCTAAAATAACGATCAGCGCCCTTGCCATTGTTCAGTTAATCGATTATCTTCGATAATAGATGAAAACTATTACAGACGAAAAATCCGCTGAGTTTGCTCGATGGTTCAAGTGTTTAGGCGACGCAACACGAGTCAAATTGCTGAGTATCGTAGCATCGGTCGATAAGCCGCTGACAGTCGGTGAACTTGTTAAGAAGATGGGTAAGAGTCAATCAACGGTATCTCATCATTTGCAAATTCTCGCGGACGAAAGATTCATTTTCACTGAAAGTGATTCAACAAAAACGTACGTAAGAATAAATGAGAAATGTATGACTGCATTACCTGATGCCGCCGCTGAAATAATGGGTCACGGTGTTAGGAAAAAGACTAATTAAAAATGATAGTTTCTGCGCTTGTGCTTTTGATAGAGCTTGCACTTCTCTTTTTTAGTATCGCGTTTCTAGTGCAGCTATTACAACGGCGTATCGGGTCCGAGAGACTGCGGAAATGGATGGGCGGTAAGCCTTTAGTTTCAGCACTAAAGGGGATTTCTGTTGGATTTATAACTCCATTTTGTACTTATTCCGCTGTTCCAATGCTTGTTGGGATGCGTCAAGCAAATGTATCGCCGGCTGGCTACGTTGCATTCATTATGGCTGCGCCGGTTCTCGATCCGGTGTTATTTGGCGCTTTAGTGATTATTGTTGGATTAAAAGCGGCCGTAGTCTATTTTATGGTAGCTTTTGTAGCTGCACTATCTCTAGCAATACTTGCTGATCGGGTTGATATCAGCGCACAATTAAAACCGTTAACCTCTCAACCTTTAGCAACAGCCTGCAGTGAAACTCAGGAACATTCGTGGCAAGGTTGGCGAACCGAACTACCCTTTGCTGCAAGTGAAGCATTCTCGCTGCTTCGCAGTGTAGGCTTGCTACTCACTGTTGGAGTTTTGCTAGGTATTTGTATTACTGCCTTCGTGTCTGTTGAAGCCGTTGCCAGTATAGCGAGCTACAGTAAAGGATTTGACATTCCTATAGCCGCCGCTATTGGTACACCTATTTACACGACAACCGCGTTACTCGTACCCATCGCCGATTCACTTAGCGGAGTAGGGATAAGTATAGGAGCGATTGTCGCTCTGACCATTGCTGGAGCCGGTGCGAATATACCCGAATTTGTTTTGCTCCTACGTTTCTTTCATGCTCGAATTATCTGTTTTTTCTTTGGGTATGTGTTTCTTGTTGCTGTATTGGGTGGCTACATATCCCAATTATTAGTAGGATAGTATGGGTGTAATGGGGCGTTGTTACTGCTGGGTGACTGTCAGCAATGGACACAAAGCGGCCATTACCACCACCGTCCGCTGCCCAAATTTAGCAGACATTAACCGCGCTTCATTTCCTGCACCAATTTAACTCAAATTCTGTGCAATCATCAGGGCATTATTATCTGGGTCGTAAAGTGTAGCGAGTTTCACCATTCCTTCTATCTCTACCGTATCACCGTCAAATTTCACCGCCGCCGCCTGGAGCGCTGAACGTGATGCATCAACATCAGTAACGCCAAACACCGGGACACAATTACCTGGGGCATGATCTTCTGCGTCCCCAAGACCCAGTGTCACCCCGGGAACGTTTGTGGACATCTCTGTCCAACCGGCTTCGTCAATTGAAAACAGTTCTTTAAAGCCGAAATGCGTTGCATACCATATGGCACTTTTCGCACGATTAGTTACTGTCAGCGAAAGAGTAAGTTCGTGGGTTGTTTTAACGGTAGACATTTAATCCTCTTGGTTGCGTTTTTTTCAAATGTAGAGTAACTATACTTTATGGTCAATGAAAAACTACTCACACTCTGCTCGCGTGCCTGGTGTATACAAATCCTGAGTGCTCTTGGCAACGGTACTCAAGCAAGAATATCTCCTTTGTCGCATGAGTTAGGCGCAGGTCGAACAGCGGTTTCCGCCTCCATTCAGCACCTGGTCGAATTAGGTTTTCTAAAACGAAACACGGGGCATGGTCATCCGCTACGACCAGAATATCTGTTGACCGCAAAAGGCATAACAGTGTCAGTTTGGGCTGCTCAATTTAATAGTGTATTGAATAACGACGATTGGCAACTTGCGCGTCGAATGTGGACCTTGCCGGTACTAAGCGTCGTTACCCCAACAAGGCGGTATGGTGAAATTAGATTCGCCCTCAAACCAGTAACAGACCGGGCGTTGTCTCAATCACTGCAGATAATGTGCGAGCAGGACTGGTTATGTCGTTCAGTAGACGTAGAAGCTACCCCGCCAAGAGTCAGCTATTCACCAAACGGCATTGCTAAGAAGCTTTCACCAATACTTCAGCAAGTCCTTTAAATTGTTCAGTGATAGCTTCACGCAGATAGCGGTATATAGGCGCCTATCGGATCTGGGATCGACGTGCTATCTGTGATCGTCTGAGTTGGGCATTCGTTAGCCGATCAATGACCCTCTGAAGAAACCGATTATTGCGGCCTCGGAGGCACGCAGCCTTGATTGTTGGCATAGTCACAACAATCGAAGATCAGTAAGTAGTGTTTAATCAGTCGCTGTAAGTCACAATAGACTGCAAACACCAAGTCCCATCAACTTGGCGATAGTTACTTTTAGACGCGCAAAAGAGCCTGCGCTTATTCTTCTTGGACGGTCAAACTGTTGAGCTTTGGCCATAATCACGAAAACGCTATGACAAATCGACTGCACCAGGAAACCTCCCCCACCGTTGAGACGCTCGACGATCTGGCAACGCTGGCAAACTACTCGCTGGTCGGCACGCTTAATTGTGACCCTGAGGCAAATGCAAACGGCGACGACCACGCGCCACGCCAAGTCTTTACAGGCCACTACGTCCCCGTCAATCCCACAGCAATCGAAGACCCTGAGTACGTCACCCACAGCAAGCACCTTTTTCGTGAACTTGGCTTCAGCGATCAGATGGCGCAGTCGCCCGACTTTGTGCGCATGTTCTCTGGTGACATCTCACACGTGCCTGCACCGATGCACAAGGTCGGTTGGGCCTGTGGGTACACGTTGTCTATTTTCGGCAATGAATACTACCAACAGTGCCCGTTCCACACCGGCAACGGATACGGCGACGGCCGGGCAGTTTCAGTGCTTGAGGCTGTCATTAACGGTCAACGGTGGGAAATGCAGTTGAAAGGTGGTGGTCCCACGCCATACTGCCGTGGAGCGGATGGCCGCGCTGTCCTGCGGTCGAGTATCCGGGAGTTCCTGGCTCAGGAGCACATGCATGCGCTGGGGGTACCAACGTCACGATCTCTGAGCTTGTATGTGTCAAAAACAGAGAAAGTCCAGCGGCCGTGGTACACAGAGGGCTCGCGCTCGATGGATCCCGACATGCTGGTATCGGAAGCAGTGGCGATCTCCACACGCGTCGCACCGTCGTTTATTCGGGTGGGTCAACTTGAACTCTTCGGTCGCCGTGCCCGCAAGAAAGAGCACCCGAAAGCGATGGAAGAACTCGAGCAAATAGTATTGCACTTGATCGATCGTGAATACGGCGACGTCATCGACCAGAAACTACCCACCCCCGAGAAAGTCATTTTACTTGCCCGCGAATTCCGCAACCGCCTAACATCACTTGTGGCGAACTGGATCCGCGTCGGCTACTGCCAAGGCAACTTCAATAGCGACAACTGCGCGGCGGGTGGATTCACACTTGACTACGGTCCGTTTGGCTTTTGTGATGAGTTCAACCCAAACTACCAACCATGGGCCAGAGGCGGGCAGCACTTCGCGTTCTTAAACCAAACATTGTCAGCTGAACGTAACTTTCACATGTTTTTGACATCGTTGGCGGTATTGCTGGCATCGAATCAAGACCATCTACGTCAGCTTGAAGATATCGGAAATGGTTTTTCACAAGCGATGCAAGCGCAAATGGAAAAAATGTGGGCTGCCAAACTTGGGCTTGGCACTTTCAACGCAGAGTTATTCAACGAATTAGCCACACTCATGGTGCAAACCCCTGTTGATTACACCATCTTTTTCCGCGAGCTCTCCTCACTACCCGACGACATTGGTGCGCTCAAGAAAAGCTTCTACAAGGACCTTGAGCCTACAATGCCATCAAGACAACCGACCTATACGTTAGACCCAGAATCAGTGGAAACGCGCTGGTCAGAGTGGCTGGAAAAATGGAAATCCCTCATCAGCAGCGCCACAGGTGTGAACGCTAGTCCACCCTGCTCTCGCGAGGAGCTCTCAAGGCAGATGAAACTCGTCAACCCGAAATACAGCTTGCGCGGGTGGTTGGTTGTGCCTGCGTATGAGCAAGCAGCCGCAGGAGACTACACCTTAGTTCGCGAACTGCAGGAAGTCATGACGCAGCCATACGCTGAACAGTCGAAGGATGTTGAAGACGAATACTATAGGCCTAAGCCAACCGAGTTCTTTGAGATTGGTGGATTGTCGCACTACAGTTGTTCGTCGTGATAGTTTGAAAACCGGTCATCTAGGGGGTGTGCATGCTGCATTCGACGTTTGTAAAGTGTTACGAACCCCAACGAATGCAATCACGTTTGCAATTAAATCCAAAGCACAGAGAACAAATTGCCTAAGACGTTCACTACTTTCAGAATACTACCCACAAAAAAATTCTGGGCTCAAAAACCAGGCTACTGGCAGCAATGCTAAAAAAACACAGCCTACTAACCCCACCCCACCACTGCCACCCAAGGAACGGGCCTTGGGTCATCATGTGCAAAGAAATTAGGTTAGCCAATTTTCAATGAATTTCTGCAGTGCGTCTAATTGCTCTATCGGGTCATCAATAATCATTAATTTATGTCTCGCTTCGGCGGACATGGGTAACGCCTCTACCAATCGACTACCTATCCAAACGGATTCTTTGAAGTCAGCCGTTGTATAGTCCAGTAGTGGGCCCACATTCCGCAGCGCTTCTCGTAGCAAGTCAACTAAATCTGAATAGTGATCAGGGATGGTTATATTTTGCGCGGGTGGAATATACTCTACCTCACCTACTAGTAATCCATTTTCGTTTAACGCAGTGTTGATCGTGCGGAACTTTTGTATACCCTTCGTGACGATTACCAGCAACTCGTCCTCATCGCTATCCCAGTCAATAATTTCAACTAAAGTGCCATAGGGGTACACGCTGGCTGGTGGTGCACCCGCCTCTTTTCCGTCGGCAATAAGACAGATACCGAATTTGGATTGATTTTTTAAGCAACCCCGAATCATATCAAGATCACGCCGCTGAATAATACGTAACGGTAGGCGGCCCCCTGGCATAACAACTCTTGACAGGGGTAGTAGTGGTAGATCCACTACTTGGTGACTGCAATGCGATGTACTGATCGCTGTGTCTGACTGGGCACTACTGATTTGCTTAAGCATATCGATAGCTAATAGCGTGATGGGGAAGCCTGCTATTTTGACTGCTGCATGCCAGCATACTTCTGCTAGTTTTCACCATGCGATTTACATCCTAGTTAGACCTGATTTCGACTAAGGAGCGTGACACCACAATTAGCTCTTTTTCTACACGTACTAGATTAAACAAAGTGGCTGAATACGGCTTGTCAATTACCTGAACGGCTAATGGTGAAAAGATGAATGTAAATTAAACCGGAGATCGCACGGGAGATCGCACGGGAATGATCTGGCCTTAAATCTCTACATATATAGCCACGGAAGGACTACGGCCTTCCTGCGCCTTCAGCGAATCAATCTGTGCCCTGCTTTACATCTTGGGCGCTATTTCATGACGCGACGCTCATCACCGATTGGCTCCGTTGAACTGAACTAGTTTGCAAGGAAATTCATGAGTGGCATCCGGCAGCTATTTGTTATGCGCAACCGGAATGGCTGCGCCCGCCATAGGCGCCCAAAGATGACATCGCCGCTGAAGGCAAACTGGTCACAACCAAAGCAGCTTCGCGCAATAGTTTCAACGATACTGCAAGCCCCATCAGACCCAGCATATTGCTACTTTGCGTGTATGGGTCCTGTGTCCAATTGATTGCTATTAATCCATGTGGATCAACTGCAGAGTAAAACACCTCCGTAAACGACAGCATTTGGGGGGGGGGGCGGATAAAAAACGAATTGTATGTGAGTACGATACGGCGGTAGTCGGCCAACTCCGGCCGTTGGGCGCTGACTTTGGAGACAAGCTATGATTCGGCGGGTACACCAGAGCAGTTGGAATCTACGTATCGATAGACGTCGTGCTGCCCTTCTTCAAGTAGATCAATCGTCTCTAGATAGGCCGCACCAGCCCGTTTTGCGACCGCGATTGAGGCTGTGTTTGTAGGATCAATATAACTCACTAACGACGGCGATTGCAGAACGTTGAATGCGTAGTCGCGAGCGTACACAGCAGCCTCTACTGCAAATCCATGTCCTTGTGCCTCCTCCAATAGCCAATAGCCTAACTCAAGTTTGGGCCACCCTTCTGGCTGCCATAATCCTGTTGAACCCAATAACTGTGATGTTCTTTTATCTTCCACAGCCCACAAGCCAAACCCCTTTAACTGCCAATGACCAACCACTGTTGCTAGCTGTCTCCACGCGGTAACTCTAGACATCGGCCCACCAACGAAACGAGACTGATTTTCGTCAGCATAGAAACGGGCGTAGGTTTCGAAATCCGACTGCTGCCATTCCCGCAGACGCAATCGAGCGGTCTCATTTGACATGTGTGCCCCCCCAAGCTTAGACCCGATAGATATTGGGTCGGTAAAGGATGGAAGTCCAGCTTTGATCTCTTCGAAGCAAATAAAGCGGCGGCTTTGGGCACTCTTCTGCCGGTCTGTCATTGTTTGCAATAAATGATGGAAATCGATGCTAGTTGAACGCCCGCAACCGGCCGCTGTGGGTCAAATACCAGCCATTCACTGAATTTGATATTGCGCGAATGAATTAGGTAGTTAGGAGTGGGCCCACGGCTCCACAATCACCTTGTGGGACTAGCTCCAGTTACGACCAAATTGCTGAATATTGCCAATATCTGTCAACAGGTATCTGTAGCTGCCTTAAAGTTAACCGATAGAAGCCTAGGTGGCTGTCCGAGAACTAGGGTCGTTGCGAGGGTGTGAGATTTCGAGTCAGATATTTCGATCAATAGAGGCGA